>CM069133.1:21701424-21711424 GCA_035221665.1 Okamejei kenojei
GCTGCTCCGATATTTGATTCCTCTTGTTTATAAAGGCCAACATGCCCATTCCTTTCTTTCTTCACTGCTACTTTACCTGCATGCTTACTTTGATGTACAATACTGATGTACAAGAACCCCCAATCCTTTGTACTTCACCTTTTCCCAACAGATCTGGAAGTGAGTAGATGCCGGACAGGGGAGTAAAATGGTGATCCCCGACACAGTTATCCAAATTAAAATACATCTGCTTGCATATGCCCAATGACCCCAACACCTGAATGGAATATGTGAAGAGGAGGATATTGAAATATGAATATAGTATGGGGTAATGAGATTTGGATTTGGGGTATTTGGTTTAAAGGAGGAATTAATTGTTAGTTGTTATTTTGGAGGTGTTTATATGATATGTGTATGTTGTATAGAAATTTAAAGGAGGCTAGTAGATATAGATAAGAATTATACTCAATTTTATGTAGGTTGATTAGATATTTAGGATGTCCCATAGAACGCATTGATTTTCGCGACTTGCCGGCACTTGGCTGTCGCAGCAGATTGCCGAAAAATTATCAACATTGAAAATCCAGCGGCAACAAAAAAGTAACAAAGCGTTGGCGACTATCACCGCCAAACAAGCAAGTCGCCAAAATAAATCGCGTAAATGGGAAGGCCTTAAGTTTTTCTAAATCTCGTTTAATGGCACGCTACTTCCTTCCAAAACCTCATTTTCAAACAACAAGTAACAGGCTACAACGGTGCGTGACAACAATTAACCACCCCGCCAACTTTGCCGCTGCCGAAAGGAAAAAAATGACCTCTAATTCTTTGCAATAAGAATTACTCTGCACACTTTCATTATAACACAATAATTGAAATACTCAATCATCTACTAACCTTAACAAAACCTCATAGAGAACTCCACGGTCACCTCTTAATTAAGCCACTTCATAAATTCTAGATTACAATTACTGGTAATATTCCAGTGTATGAAGCTGCACTTTTTCAACTGTCCATATTCTTCTCTAATAAAAACCATATAACAATTACGCACGGAAACAGGCCCTCTCGCGCCCTTCCGTCCGTGCGACCATTTGTTTTCCCCCTAGTCCCCCTACCAGCACACTCCTACCAAACCCCCTCCATTCCCTCCCCGCCAAATACATATCCACATTACTTTTGAAATGATAAAATCGATCTGCCTCCACCACTTCTACTGAAAGCTCATTCCCACACAAGTCTAGCCACCACCCTCTGAGTAAAGCAATCCCCCCCTCACGTAACCCCCTAAACATCTGTCCCTTATTCTCATGTCATGCCCACGTTTGAAAATCTTCTCCTACCCTCAATGGGAAAAGCTAATCAACGTCACTCTGTCAATCCCTTTCATCATTTTAAAGACCTCCAATCAAAGTCCCCCCTTAACCTTCTGCGCACCAAAGAAAAAAGAACCTAACTTGTTCAACCTTTCTCTGTAACAAAGTTTGCCTGACCCAGCAACAGTCTAGTAAATCTCCTTCTGTACTCCTCCTCTATTTGTTGACATTCCTTCCCTATAATTAGGCGACCAAAATGTACACATACTCCAGAATTGGTCTTCTTACCATGCCTTGTACAATCGTAACATTACTTCCCACTCCTATATTCAATGCTCTGATTTGTAAAGGCCAAACCACAACCAAAGGCTTTCTTTACCAACCCATCTACATGCGATTCCCCCTCTCAGGGAACTATGCACAGTATTCCTAGATATCTCTGTTCCACAACATTCCTCAATTCCCTACCATTTACCATGAATGTCCTATTTTGATTTGTCCTGCCAAGAATGTAAGCACTTCCACACTTATCAGCATTAAACTCCATCTGCCATCTTCCGCCATTTTTCTCATGGCCCAAATCATCTCTCTATAGACTTTTTGAAAAATCTACCTGCATTATCCCACTACACCACCTATCTTATATCATCTGCATACTTACTTAACCAAAAATTTCCACCCCATCATCCAGATCATAGATGTACATGATAACACCAGTGGAACCAACACAGATCTAGAGCCCGACCCCTGACAGGCCCCCCACTGGTCACCGCCTCCCACCGACAAACAGCCATCCAACCAATTAACTCTCTGACATCTCCCATCAGCCACTGTTGAATCCTTCTTGCCACTGCCGCCATATACACCCAAAGAATGAACCTTCTTAACCAACTTCCATTCACGGGGAATAATGTCAAAGGCCTTACTGAAATCAATATAGACAACGTCCCCCCGCTTTAACCCTTTCATCAATTTCCCCTAGTAAACCGCTTCAAAAAATTAAAAGAGGTTGTCAACTTGGACCTTCCAGGCACAAATCCATGTTTAATTGTTCCAGCTCGACCCTGTTTATTCCAGATGCTTATATATATTAACTCTAATATCCTTTTCCATTAATTTTGCCCACCACTGACGTCAAACTATAACAGTTCTATAATTGCTAGGTTTTATTCTTTGAACCCTTTTTAAACAATGGAACACTTGCGCAGTAACGCAATCCACGGCACATTCCCGTTTCAATGACAGATTTTAAATAGTTCTGTCGTAGCTCAGCTTTTCTACACTAACGTCCCTCAATGTCCTAGGGAATATCCTTCCAGGACCTGAGACTTATTCACTTTTAATTTTTCAAAAGTTCCAAGTAACGTTCCTCTCCTCTTTAATCTCATAGTTTTTCCATTGCTCTCTACTTTTTTTTTTTTTCCTACCACAGAGTTCAATATCCTCTCCGTGGTGAATACCTAGAAAAGAAATTGTTCAATCTCACCCATCTCTTTTTGACTCTGCAGATAGCTGTCCATTCCTGGCCTCTAGTGGTCCAATTACCCTCGTTACCTTTTGCTATAAAAAGCTGTAAAACCCTTTGGATTTCTTTCACACTTTTCTTTGCCAAAGCAACCTATATCTTCTTTTAGCTTCCGAAGTTCTTTCTTAAGATTCTTTTTACATTATTTATCTCCTCTAGCACCTCCATTTACTCCATGCCTCCTATAAGATATCGTAGATATCTCTCTTTTTTTCGAAACATTTCCAATTTCCCCTTGAAAACCATGCTCTTTCCAATTTTTACTATTTCCTTTCAACCTAACAGGGCCATAAAGATTCTGTACTCTTAACATTTCCCCCTTTAAATGTTCCTCCATTTCTCTCTACATTCTTCCCATAAAACAAAGTGTCCCAATTCACTTCTTTTAAATCCTTACGAGTCCCTCAAAGTTAGCCATTCTCCCATCAAAATCCACCCTAGAATCCAGTTCTGACTCTCTCCATAATTATAGTGAAACTAATGTATGTGATCACTGGTCCCCCGAAGTGCTCACCACGCATACATCCGTCCACCTGACCCTGCCTCATTTCCAACAGTAAGGTACCAGCACCGCCCCTTCTCGGTCGATTACCTCTATGTACTGCTGCAAAAAACTATCCTGCACACAATTTACAAACTCAAACTCACCAGCCATTTACAGAATTGTTTTCCATCACAGTCATTTTTGGAAAATTGAAATCTCCCACAATCACTAGCTTGTGCTTAACTACTAATATCTGCTATCTCCTTTACATATTTGCTCTTTGTTCCAATTCTCGCTCCCCATTAGGCGTCTATAATACACCCCTAAAAGTGTTGCTAACATCCGTTCCCACTTCACAGTTCACCCCAATAGCCTCCCTAAACGAGCCCCAATCTATCCTGCCAAAGCACTGCTGTAATACCACTCTGACAAGCAATGGCAACACCTCCACCTCTATCCCTCCAATTTTATCACACCTGAAGCAACGAAATCCTTGAATTATTTATTTCGCCATCAATGTTATGTTCAAACTTTGCACATTCAATTAGTCTGCATCTTAAAAAAGTTTTGTATTTTCCCGGTTCAATATCAATTTTATTGCTTTTTGTAATTTGCTTCTCATTATTTTTGTCCCCTAACCACATTTAACTCAGTCCCCCTTTGAAATATGCACATCCTTCTGAACTTTATGTTTCAACTATATTAAGTTTAATTTTCTTCTCCCTCTATACATAGTCCACACCTTCTACCCGTTTCTTTCCTTTCCGAATTTCACCACAATGTTATTGGGTATGCTTACTTTTATATTCTTTGTCTCAGCTTCTATATTTATAGTAAGTAAGAGTATTAGCCGAACCACCTAACTCTGGAACGCAAATGTAACATAGTTGCAGCAAGGCAACAACAAGTGATTAATCAAAAAGGAACCATTTAGAAATGTTCATTATTTACAAATGAGATATCTTTATTCATCTGGCTTTTACCTTCCTATTTATTTTCCTATGCTCTAACTTATTATTTAACATCAAATACTTTTAACACAACCTCAAATAGCACTTTTTATAATCGCACGTCGGAGAGCATCCAATTCAAGTATTAAAGACTACATACATTTAACATAAACATAAAGTTCCCTTTAAGTAACCAGGAGCCCATTTTTCCTTCTTCAAAGTTTGTCCAATCAATTAAAGACTCGAGATGCAGTGCATAATTCGAATATCATGGTTACCTAATTGGTAACGATACAATAAAAGACTTTGAAACCTTGATATTCTATACCTAATTTTCAATTATTGGAATGCATTCAAATTTTATAGTAAGCTTCCATGATTTCAAATGTAAAACCTAGGAGTTAGAAAACTAAATGCTTACTAAATAAATTGAAAACAGTTATGATTCTTTTAAATTACATTCAAAGAGAGTAAAAATTTTAAAATGTCATTGTAACCTTGTGTTGCACGATAGCCTCTATCCACTGCTGTCGGGGTTCTGGGTCATGACACGCAGGTACCACACACTACATTCACACTGATAGCAAAGCGACATTCCTTCAAATTCATGGGGCTGGGGAGAAGTAAATACAAAGCATAATTAACACTGGATTCGTGGCCAGAGCATAAGATTTAATTGTTTAGTTTTTGTTTAGAGATACAGCACAGACTGGCCCTTCGCCCACGATCCTCACCGAACAGCAATCCTCGCACACTAACACACTTATACCTACATCACCAGGACAAATTTGTACCAAGCATTAACCTACAAATCTGTACTTCTTTGGAGTGTGTGAGAAAAACCGAAGTTCCTCGAGAAAACCACCGCAGGACATGGGACACGGACAAACACCGTACAGACACGTCCATAGTCGGGATCGAAACCAGGTCTCTGCGTTGTAATGCATGCAACTCTAACCGTTGCGCCACTATACCACCCACATCAGATGTCAAGAAATAAAACATTTTCTGTTTGTATGGAATTAAAATATTTCCAGTACAACTTATAAACTGAGTGAAACAATCTTTTCAAACCCCAGTGCCAATTCTAACCCTCCAGTGGCCTTGACAACCATCAATCATAAATGTTTTGAGATGCTTGTTATGGCCACAATAATTCTACTCTACCCAGCGTCCTTGATCCACTGCAGTTCGTCAAGCTCCACAACAGGTCCATGGACGATGCCATTGCCCTAGCCCACACTCATCCCTGGAACACCTGAATAAAAGAGACACCTACGTCAGACTTCTACTCATAGACTACAGCTCTGCCTTTAACACCATTATACCATCCAAGCTTATCACCAAACTCGTGGGACTTGGTGCCAGCACTCATCTCTGCAAATGGATCCTCGATTTCCTAACCAACAGACCCCAATCAGTGAGAATTGGGAACAAATCATCCCCCACGATAATCCTCAACACTGGTGCTCTGCAAGGCTGAGTTCTCGGCCCCTCCTTTACTCCTTGTACACCCACGACGTTGCAACCATATACAAATCTAATTCAATTTTCCAATTTGCAGACGACACCACCATTATGGGCTGGATAAAAAATAATGATGAGATGGAGTACAGGAAGGAGATTCATAACCTCGTGTCCTGATATCAAGACAACAACCTTTCTCTCAATGTCAGAAAGTCAAAGGAGTTAGTGATGGACTTCAGAAACCATTTTATCAGGATGCATCACAGCTTGGTTTGGGAACAGTTTCGTCCAAGACCACAAGAAAATGCAGCAAATTGTGGATGCAGCCCAGACCATCGCACAAGCCAATCTCCCTTCTATTGACTCCATATAAACCTCAGGCTGCCTCAGCAAGGCCAGCAGCATAATCATAATCAAGGACAAGTCGCATCCTGGCCACTCCCTCGTCTCCTCTCTCTCATCGGGCAAAAGGTGTAGAAGTGTGAAAATGCACACCTCCAGATTCAAGTACAGTTTCATGCCAGCTGTTATCAGGCACCTGGAAACGTCCTCGCACAAACCAGAGAGCAGTCGTGAACTGTGATCGCACCTCTTGGTGACACTTCGGACGATCCTTAATCAGATTATGCTGCTTTAACCTTGCATAAACGGTATTCCTTTTCTCATGATCTATGCACCGTAAATAGACAATGACAATAGTGCAGGCGTAGGCCATTCGCCCTTCGAACCAAAACCCAACCGCCATTCAATGTGAGATGGCTGATCACACCCCAACAGTACCCGTTCCTGCCTTCTCTCCATATCCCCTGACTCCGCTATCTTTAAGCGCCTTATCATAGCTCTCTCTTGAAAGTATCCAAGAACCGGGCCCCCCCTCACCCTTCCACCGCCCCTGAGGCAGCAAAATTCCACAGACTCACAACTCTCTGTGAGAAAAAAGTGTTTCCTCATCTCCTTTCTAAATGGCTTACCCCTTATTCTTAAACTGTGGCCCCTGGTTCTGGACTCCCCCAACATCGAACAACATGCACTCTTCAAAAGCACGAAAGCAAATTAGGGGACCAAAACTGCACACAATACTCCAGGTGTGGTCTCGCTTGTATGGCTCGATTGCAATCATGTATTGTCTTTCCACTGGACTGATAGCACGCACAAAAGCTTTTCACTGTACCTTGATATTAACTAACATGTCATAGTTTTGTTTTATCATTTGACAAAACGTGTTTAAACTGACAAAAATTAGATAAACGTGACAATAAACCTAAACAAAAACGAAAACTGAGCTGAACTAAAACCGAAACTTATTCATTAAAATTAAAATCCATACACACACACACACACACACACCCTCTTATTATATATGAAGATAGACACAAAATGCTGGAGTAACTCAGCGGGACAGGCAAGGAATGGGTGACATTTTGGGTCGAGAGCTTTCTTCAGACTATGAAGTCTGGAGTCTGAACAAGGGTCTTGACCCAAATCATCACCCATTCCTTCTCTCCAGAGTTGCTGCCTGCCCCACTGAGTTACTCCAGCATTCTGTGTCTATCTTCAGTGTAAACCAGCATCTGCAGTTCCTTCCTACAGATATTCCTATTATTTTTATTGTGTGAAAATTGTGCCGTGCATTTATCCTTACATTGTCCAAGTGAAACAAATAATATGGGGACTGCTCTTCTTGGGTTAAGATTTACCAAGAAATTTATAAAAGAGATCACAAGAGAAGCCCCATAGGCCACTAAAGATGAATGAAAATTAATGTACCAATATACACTTGAACACAGGGATGGACCATCAGTTCAGGAGGAGAATAGTCTCCTGATGAAATAGAAGGATGCATAAGCCCAAGTTCAGGGTAACATTTCAATTAATTTGCAACCATCAATTTCCATTCGTTTTGCACAATGTTATTAATAAACCAATCACATTGTGTGAAAATACTGTATTCGTTAAAGTCTTGTTCTTCACTGGTTCTTGATGTTAACTACCTAAAAGTAAATCTTTTAACGTTACATATTTTGGCACAGGAAGCCAAAGTTAAGCCCCTGTGCCACTTTCCTGAGTTACTCACGAATTCTCCCGAGTTTTCCCCTTGATTCAAACTCAGAGAATGTCCGTAGCAAGTCAGTAGGATTCCGTAGATATTTTGTAGCGGCTCGTAATGCCAGCCGTAGGTACTCGGGATGTTTTTTTTCAGCATGTTGAAAAATGTCCATAAGTAAAGAAAATAGCCCCGAGTACCTACGACTGGCATCTCTGAGTTTGAATCAAGGGGGAAACCTGGGAAAATTCGTGAGTAACTCGGGTAAGTGGGACAGGGGCTTTAACAATGGTGATCCTACAAACAACCAGCTGGAGGTTGAGCACATATACGAGGAGAGGGAAAGAAATGCTGACATTTCGTGTCAAAATCCTGCATCAGGACTGCTCCAGATTTTTGTCTCGCCTCTTCATTTAACAATCATGGATGACCTTTTGCCATTGGCTGGTTCAGGCTAATATACTAATTGACAATACAATACAATACGGTTTTATTCGTCACATTGCACATAAAGTGCAAGTGAAATGAATTTGTCAGCAGCATACAATAATAAAGAACACACAAATACACAATAAAAATGTAACATAAGCATCCACCATGGCATTCGTCACTGTGGTGGAAGACACAAACATTGTGCCAGTCCTCCTCCACTTTCCTCCCCCCGTGTCGGTCGGACCTCACAACCCACCCGCAGCCCCCGTCGCTGCAGGCGTCCAGATGTGCATACAAGGTAAAGTCCAGGCTCGGCTCTTCCTCCTGACCGGAGACCGCGGCTTCAGGTTGGTATAGGCCGCAGGCCCGGCGGTTGAAGATTTAAAGTTCCCAGCCGCAGCCAGAAGCACCGCAGGAAGCCGAGGCCGAGACGGTAGAAGCTCCCCTCCGGGTGATGGTAAGTCCAAACAGGAGGAGGAGGCGCCAAAACACGGTTTCCCCCCCCCTTACCCCCCCCCCCCCCCCCCCCCCCCCACACAAGACACCAAGAAACATTTAAACAGTACACTAAGACATACTAAAAACAAAAAAAAGTAGAAAAAAGACGGACAGCTGCTGACAGGGCTGCCGGCTTGCAGCGCCCCCACCGACCAATTCCACAAGAGCAAACTTATCCAACTGCATAAACAATAGTTTTCATAAATTGTGCACATTAAAAACTAATTTGAAGAAACATAGTAAGTTGGTCTTCATATTTAAAGTCACGGACAGATTTATAAAATGAGTTGCTAAAGAAGAACAAGGATCAGCTCGCTGTAAAATAGCTTCTATAAATAGCTTCTACAGCTCTGAAACCACTGTTAAATAAGTAATTATTTGACAGTAAAGGCAATTTAAGATTTAATGGGTTTCCCTGGGGCTTTGCTTCACGTTTGCTAGAAATGTTACAAATGCTTAATTTATCAAATTCAATTCAGTCAGCTTCAAAGTCGTACTTTTTGATGGAAAATAGTGAAATCACTGCCAAATTTTGATAGCTCGGTTCCAAATACATAATGGCCAGGCTAAAGATTTTTAATAAGCTAACATAAATTATTCTTGTTATTTACATTTGAAAAACTTGAAAAATGGACAACAGCATGCAGAATTCCACTGCAAAGCCAGACCGAAAATAGTTAGGATTCACTTCCTGCATTCCTCCCCCAAAGCAACCAAACAAAAAAAGATCTCCCGTTTCAAAGACTGAAGAAGGGTCTCAACCCAAAACGTCACCTATTCCTTCCCTCCATAGATGCTGCCTCACCCGCTGAGCTTCTCCAGCATTTTGGTCTACCGCTAATTTTTGCAGCATCTGCAGTTCATTCTTAAACATCCTGTTTCAAAGTGCTTTCTTTTTACAGTTGGAGTTCCAAAACATTATCTGCCAAAGACACGAGATCAACACTTGCAATAAAATCAGTAACAAAGCCTTGGAAGCAGATTGACATGGCCTTTGTCCAATAATAGATTGTGATATTGCATCAAAGAAGGGTCGAGACCCTTAACGTCACCCATTCTTTTTCTCCTGAGATGCCAGACACAAAATGCTTGAATAACTCAGCGGGACAGACAGCATCTCTGGAGAGTAGGAATGAGATGCTGCCTGACCCGCTGAATTACTCCAGCATTTTGTGTCTGTGGTATAAACCAGCATCTGCAGTTCTTTGTTTCCACATTGCAATATTGTGTGATGGCAGCATTGCCGTTTTGCTACTCTGGAGCACTGCCAGTACTTAAGGCTAATGATCCAACAACAGAAGTTTAATG